>CM077650.1:45121794-45126794 GCA_039707465.1 Rhabdophis nuchalis | reverse complement strand
CTATCTATCTATCTATCTATCTATCTATCTATCTATCTATCTATCTATCTATCTATCTATCTATCTATCGTTCATCTATCTGTCCAGTCGATTTATAGATCTATCTATCTATCTATCTATCTATCTATCTATCTATCTATCTATCTATCTATCTATCTATCTATCTATCTATCTATCTATCTATCTATCCATCATTTATCTATCTATCTATTTCTCCATCCATCCATCGATCCATCTCTCTCTCTCTCTCTCTCTCTCTCTCTCTCTCTCGCTATCTATCTATCTATCTATCCATCATTTATCTATCTGTCCAGTCGATTTATAGGTCTATCTATCTATTTATCTATCTATCTATCTATCTATCTATCTATCTATCTATCTATCTATCTATCTATCTATCTATCTATCTATCTATCTATCTATCGTTCATCTATCTGTCCAGTCGATTTATAGATCGATCGATCGATCGATCAATCAATCAATCTATCTATCTATCTATCTATCTATCTATCTATCCATCATTTATCTATCTATCTATTTTTCCATCCATCCATCCATCCATCTCTCTCTCTCTCTCTCTCTCTCTCTCTCTCTCTCTCTCTCTCGCTATCTATCTAGCTATCCATCATTTATCTATCTGTCCAGTCGATTTATAGATCTATCTATCTATCTATCTATCTATCTATCTATCTATCTATCATCTATCTATCTATCTATCTATCTATCTATCTATCTATCTATCTATCTATCTATCTATCTATCTATCTATCTATCTATCTATCTATCTATCTATCTATCTATCTATCTATCTATCTATCTGTCCAGTCGATTTATAGATCTATCTATCTATCTATCTATCTATCTATCTATCTATCTATCTATCTATCTATCTATCTATCTATCTATCTATCCATCTCTCTCTCTCTCTCTGTCTCTCTCTCTTTCTCTCTCTCTCTATCTATCTAGCTACCCATCATTTATCTATCTATCTATTTTTCCATCCATCCATCCATCTCTCTCTCTCTCTCTCTCTCTCTCTCTCTCTCTCTCTTAATCAATCTATTCTATCTATCTATCTATCTATCTATCTATCTATCTATCTATCTATCTATCTATCTATCTATCTATCTATCTATCCATCATTTATCTATCTATCTATTTTTCCATCCATCCATCCATCTCTCTCTCTCTCTCTCTCTCTCTCTCTCTCGCTATCTATCTAGCTATCCATCATTTATCTATCTGTCCAGTCGATTTATAGATCTATCTATCTATCTATCTATCTATCTATCTCTCTCGCTATCTATCTATCTAGCTATCCATCAAGCTATCCATCATTTATCTATCTGTCCAGTCGATTTATAGATCTATCTATCTATCTATCTATCTATCTATCTATCTATCTATCTATCTATCTATCTATCTATCTATCTATCTATCTATCTGTCCAGTCGATTTATAGATCTATCTATCTATCTATCTATCTATCTATCTATCTATCTATCTATCTATCTATCTATCTATCCATCTCTCTCTCTCTCTCTGTCTCTCTCTCTCTCTCTCTCTCTATCTATCTAGCTACCCATCATTTATCTATCTATCCAGTCGATTTATAGATCTATCTATCTATCTATCTATCTATCTATCTATCTATCTATCTATCTATCTATCTATCTATCTATCTATCTATCTATCTATCTATCTATCTTTAATCAATCTTTTCTATCTATCTATCTATCTATCTATCTATCTATCTATCTATCTATCTATCTATCTATCTATCTATCATCTATCTATCTCTCTCTCTCTATCTCTCTCTCTCTATCTATTTATCCAGTCCATCTATCTATCTATCTGTCTGTCTGTCTGTCTGTCTGTCTGTCTGTCTGTCTGTCTATCTATCTATCTTTAATCAATCTATTCTATCTATCTATCTATCTTTAATCAATCAATCAATCTATTCTCTCTCTATCTATCTATCTATCTATCTATCTATCTATCTATCTATCTATCTATCCATCCATCCATCCATCCATCTCTCTCTCTCTCTCTCTCTCTCTCTCTCGCTATCTATCTAGCTATCCATCATTTATCTATCTGTCCAGTCGATTTATAGATCTATCTATCTATCTATCTATCTATCTATCTATCTATCTATCTATCTATCTATCTATCTATCTATCTATCTATCTATCTATCTATCTGTCCAGTCGATTTATAGATCTATCTATCTATCTATCTATCTATCTATCTATCTATCTATCTATCTATCTATCTATCTATCTATCTATCTATCTATCTATCTATCTATCTATCTATCTATCTTTAATCAATCTCTTCTATCTATTCTATCTATTCTATCTATCTATCTATCTATCCATCCATCCATCCATCCATCCATCCATCCATCCATCCATCCATCCATCCATCTATCTATCTATCTATCTATTTATATCCATCTATCTATCTATCTATCTATCTATCTATCTATCTATCTATCTATCTATCTATCTATCTATCTATCTATCTATCTATCTATCTATCTATCTATCTATCTATCTATCGTTCATCTATCTGTCCAGTCGATTTATAGATCTATCTATCTATCTATCTATCTATCTATCTATCTATCTATCTATCTATCTATCTATCTATCTATCTATCCATCATTTATCTATCTATCTATTTCTCCATCCATCCATCGATCCATCTCTCTCTCTCTCTCTCTCTCTCTCTCTCTCTCTCGCTATCTATCTATCTATCTATCCATCATTTATCTATCTGTCCAGTCGATTTATAGGTCTATCTATCTATTTATCTATCTATCTATCTATCTATCTATCTATCTATCTATCTATCTATCTATCTATCTATCTATCTATCTATCTATCTATCTATCTATCTATCTATCTATCTATCGTTCATCTATCTGTCCAGTCGATTTATAGATCGATCGATCGATCGATCAATCAATCAATCTATCTATCTATCTATCTATCTATCTATCTATCCATCATTTATCTATCTATCTATTTTTCCATCCATCCATCCATCCATCTCTCTCTCTCTCTCTCTCTCTCTCTCTCTCTCTCTCTCTCTCGCTATCTATCTAGCTATCCATCATTTATCTATCTGTCCAGTCGATTTATAGATCTATCTATCTATCTATCTATCTATCTATCTATCATCTATCTATCTATCTATCTATCTATCTATCTATCTATCTTTAATCAATCTATTCTATCTATCTATCTATCTATCTATCAATCCATCCATCCATCCATCCATCCATCCATCCATCTATCTATCTATCTATCTAACTATCCATCTATCTATGGATGGATGATATCTATCTATCATTAATCTATCTGTCCAGTCGATTTATAGATCTATGTATCTATCTATCTATCTATCTATCTATCCATCATTTATCTATCTATCTATTTTTCCATCCATCCATCCATCCATCTCTCTCTCTCTCTCTCTCTCTCTCTCTCTCTCTCTCTCTCTCTCTCTCTCTCTCGCTATCTATCTAGCTATCCATCATTTATCTATCTGTCCAGTCGATTTATAGATCTATCTATCTATCTATCTATCTATCATCTATCTATCTATCTATCTATCTATCTATCTATCTATCTATCTATCTTTAATCAATCTATTCTATCTATCTATCTATCTATCTATCAATCCATCCTTCCATCCATCCATCCATCCATCTATCTATCTATCTATCTATCTATCCATCTATCTATGGATGGATGATATCTATCTATCATTAATCTATCTGTCCAGTCGATTTATAGATCTATGTATCTATCTATCTATCTATCTATCTATCTATCTATCTATCTATCTATCTATCTATCTATCTATCCATCATTTATCTATCTATCTATTTTTCCATCCATCCATCCATCTCTCTCTCTCTCTCTCTCTCTCTCTCTCTCGCTATCTATCTAGCTATCCATCATTTATCTATCTGTCCAGTCGATTTATAGATCTATCTATCTATCTATCTATCTATCTATCTATCTATCTATCTATCTATCTATCTATCTATCTATCTATCTATCTATCTATCTATCTATCTATCTATCTATCTATCTATCTATCTATCTATCTATCTATCTATCTATCTATCTATCTATCTATCTATCTATCTATCTGTCCAGTCGATTTATAGATCTATCTATCTATCTATCTATCTATCTATCTATCTATCTATCTATCTATCTATCTATCTATCTATCTATCTATCTATCTATCTATCTATCTATCTATCTATCTATCTATCTATCTATCTATCCATCTCTCTCTCTCTCTCTGTCTCTCTCTCTTTCTCTCTCTCTCTATCTATCTAGCTACCCATCATTTATCTATCTATCTATTTTTCCATCCATCCATCCATCTCTCTCTCTCTCTCTCTCTCTCTCTCTCTCTCTCTCGCTATCTATCTAGCTATCCATCATTTATCTATCTGTCCAGTCGATTTATAGATCTATCTATCTATCTATCTATCTATCATCTATCTATCTATCTATCTATCTATCTATCTATCTATCTATCTATCTATCTATCTATCTATCTATCTATCTATCTATCTATCTATCTATCTATCTGTCCAGTCGATTTATAGATCTATCTATCTATCTATCTATCTATCTATCTATCTATCTATCTATCTATCTATCTATCTATCTATCTATCTATCTATCTATCCATCATTTATCTATCTATCTATTTCTCCATCCATCCATCGATCCATCTCTCTCTCTCTCTCTCTCTCTCTCTCTCTCTCTCGCTATCTATCTATCTATCTATCCATCATTTATCTATCTGTCCAGTCGATTTATAGGTCTATCTATCTATTTATCTATCTATCTATCTATCTATCTATCTATCTATCTATCTATCTATCTATCTATCTATCTATCTATCTATCGTTCATCTATCTGTCCAGTCGATTTATAGATCGATCGATCGATCGATCAATCAAT
>CM077650.1:44946704-44954194 GCA_039707465.1 Rhabdophis nuchalis | reverse complement strand
CAAAATACACCATACCCTTACCTACCTACCTACCTAACTACTGTATTTCACCTCCCTCTCTATATAACCCTCTACATACCTCCCTACCTACTGCATTTCTCCCCTCTCTCTCCATCCCTTTACCTACCTACCTACCTACTGTAGTTCTCCCTCTCTCTCTATCCCTCTACCTACCTACCTACTGTATTTCTCCCTCTCTGTCTATCCCTCTACCTACCTACCTACCTACTGTATTTCTTCCACTCTCTCCCTCTCCCTACCTACCTACCTACTGCATTTCTCCCTCCCTCTCGCTCTATATCCCTCTACCTTACTACCTACCTCCTGTATTTCTCCCCTCTCTCTCAATCCCTCTAAATACCTACCTACTGTATTTCTCCCTCTCTCGCTATCCCACTACCTACCTACCTACCTACTGTATTTCTCCCTCTCTCTCTATATATATATATCCCTCTACCAACCTACCTAACTACAGTATTTCTCCCTCCCTCTCTATCTCTCTAACTACCTACGGTGTTTCTCCCTCTCTCTCTATCCCTATACATACCTACCTACTGTTTTTATGCATCTCCCTCTCTATCCCTTTACCTACCTACCTACCTACCTACCTACCTACCTACCTACCTACCTACTGTAATTCTCCCTCTCTCCATATCCCTTTACCTTCCTACCTACCTACTCTATTTCTCCCTCTCTCTCTATCCCTCTACCTACCTACCTACCTACTGTATTTCTCCCTCCCTCTCTCTATCCCTCTACCTACCTACCTACCTACCTACCTACCTACCTACCTACCTACCTACCTACCTACTTACCTACCTACTGTATTTCTCCCTCTCTTGATCCCTTTACCTAAAAAAAATACATACTGTATTTTCCCTTTCTCGCTATCCCGCTACTTACCTACCAACCTCCTGTATTTTTCCCTCTCTCTCTATCCCTCTATGTACCTACCTACCGACCTACCTACCTACTGTATATCTCCCTCTCTCTCTTACCCTCTACCTACCTACCAACCTACTGTATTTCTCCCTCACTCTCTCTCTATCCCTCTACCTACCTATGTACGAACCTACATTCTGTATTTTTCCATCTCTCTCAATCACTCTACCTATGTACCTAACTACCTACCTACATTCTGTATTTTTCCCTCTCTCTCTATCCCTCTATGTACCTACCTACCGACCAACCTACCCTATTGTATTTCTCCCTCTCTCTCTCACCCTCTACCTGCCTAGCTACCTACTGTATTTCTCCCTCTATCCCTCTACCTACATACCTACTGTATTTCTCCCTCTCTCTATCTATCCCTCTACCTACCTACATACCTACTGTATTTCTCCCTCCCTCTCTCTATCCCTCTACCTACCTACCTACCTACCTACCTACCTACCTACCTACCTACCTACCTACCTTCTCTATTTCTCCCTCTCTCTCTATCACTCTACCTTACTACCTACCTCCTGTATTTCTCCCTCTCTCTCTATCCCTCTACCTACTACCTTCTGTATTTCTCCCTCACTCTCCCTCTCTCCCTCTAACTACCTACCTACCTACTGTATTTCTCTTTCTCTCTCTATCCCACTACCTACCTACCTACCTACCTACCTACCTACCTACCTACCTACCTACCTACCTACCTACCTACCTACCTACCTACTGCATTTCTCCCTCCCTCTCGCTCTATATCCCTCTACCTTACTACCTACCTCCTGTATTTCTCCCTCTCTCTCAATCCCTCTAACTACCTACCTACCTACCTACCTACCTACCTACCTTCTCTATTTCTCCCTCTCTCTCTATCACTCTACCTTACTACCTACCTCCTGTATTTCTCCCTCTCTCTCTATCCCTCTACCTATCTACCTTCTGTATTTCTCCCTCCCTCTCCCTCTCTCCCTCTAACTACCTACCTACCTACTGTATTTCTCTTTCTCTCTCTATCCCACTACCTACCTACCTACCTACCTACCTACCTACCTACCTACCTACCTACCTACCTACCTACCTACCTACTGCATTTCTCCCTCCCTCTCGCTCTATATCCTCTACCTTACTACCTACCTCCTGTATTTCTCCCTCTCTCTCTATCCCTCTACGTACCTACTGTATTTCTCCCTCTCTCTATATATATATATCCCTCTACCAACCTACCTAACTACAGTATTTCTCCCTCCCTCTCTATCTCTCTACCTACCTACGGTGTTTCTCCCTCTCTCTCTATCCCTATACATACCTACCTACTGTTTTTATCCCTCTCCCTCTCTGTCCCTTTACCTACCTACCTACCTACCTACTGTAATTCTCCCTCTCTCCCTATCCCTTTACCTTCCTACCTACCTACTCTATTTCTCCCTCTCTCTCTATCCCTCTACCTACCTACCTACCTACTGTATTTCTCCCTCCCTCTCTCTATCCCTCTACCTACCTACCTACCTACCTACCTACCTACCTACCTACCTACCTACCTACCTACCTACCTACCTACCGTATTTCTCCCTCTCTCCCTATCCTTTACCTTCCTACCTACCTATTGTATTTCTCCCTCCCTCTCCCTCTCTCCCTCTAACTACCTACCTACCTACTGTATTTCTCTTTCTCTCTCTATCCCACTACCTACCTAACTACCTACCTACATTCTGTTTTTTCCCCTTTCTCTCGATCCCTTTACCTACCTACCTACCTACCTACTGTATTTATCACACTCTCTCTATCCCTATATCTACCTACCTACTGTATTTCTCCCTCCCTCTCTCTCTATATCCCTCTACCTACCTACCTACCTACCGTATTTCTCCCTCTCTCTCTATTCCTCTACCTACCTATCCACCTACTGTATTTCTCCCTCTCTCTCTATCCCTTTATCTACCTACCTACCTACTGTATTTCTCCCTCTCTCTCTATCCCTCTACCTACCTACCTACTGTATTTCTCCCTCTCCCTCTCTATTCCTTTACCTACCTACCTACCTACCTACCTACCTACCTACCTACTGTATTTGTCCTTCTCTCTATCCCTCTACCTACCTACCTACCTACTGTATTTCTCCCCCCTCTCTCTATCCCTCTACCTACCTACCTACCTAACCACCTACTTTATTTCTCCCTCTCTCTCTATCCCTTTACCTACCTACCTACCTACCTACCTACCTACCTACCTACCTACCTACTGTATTTCTCCCTCTCTCCCTATACCGCTACCTACCTACCTACCAACCTACTGTATTTCTCACTCTCTCTCTATCCCCCTACCTACCTACCTACCTACCTACCTACCTACCTACCTACCTACCTTACTACCTACCTCCTGTATTTCTCCCTCTCTCTCTATCCCTCTACCTATCTACCTTCTGTATTTCTCCCTCACTCTCCCTCTCTCCCTCTACCAACCTACCTACCTACTGTATTCCTGCCTCTCTCTCTATCCCTTTACCTACCTACCTACCTACTGTATTTCTCCCTCTCTCTCTCTCCCTCTACCTACCTACCTACCTACCTACCTACCTACCTACCTACCTACCTACTGTATTTCTACCTCCCACTCTATCCCTCTACATACCTCCCTACCTACTGCATTTCTCCCTCTCTCTCCATCCCTCTACCAACCTACCTACCTACTGTATTCCTCCCTCTCTCTCTATCCCTTTACCTACCTACCTACCTACTGTATTTCTCCCTCTCTCTCTATCCCTCTACCTCCCTACCTCCCTACCTACCTCCCTACCTCCCTACCTACCTACCTACCTACCTACCTACCTACCTACCTACCTACCTACTTTATTTGTCCCTCTCTCTCTATCCTTCTACCTACCTACCTACTGTATTTCTCCCTCTATGTCTATCCCTCTACCTACCTACCTACCTACCTACCTACTGTATTTCTCCCTCTCTCCCTCTACCTACCTACCTACCTACCTACCTACCTACCTACCTACCTACCTACCTACTGTATTTCTACCTCCCACTCTATCCCTCTACATACCTCCCTACCTACTCTATTCCTCCCTCTCTCTCTATCCCTTTACCTACCTACCTACTGTATTTCTCCCTCTCTCCCTCTACCTACCTACCTTCCTACCTACCTACCTACCTACCTACCTACCTACCTAACTACTGTATTTCTACCTCCCTCTCTATCCCTCTACATACCTCCCTACCTACTGCATTTCTCCCTCTCTCTCCATCCCTTTACCTACCTACCTACCTACTGTATTTCTCCCTCTCTCTCTATCCCTCTACCTACCTACCTACTGTATTTCTCCCTCTCTGTCTATCCCTCTACCTACCTACCTACCTACTGTATTTCTCCCTCTCTCCCTCTCCCTACCTACCTACCTACTGCATTTCTCCCTCCCTCTCGCTCTATATCCCTCTACCTTACTACCTACCTCCTGTATTTCTCCCTCTCTCTCAATCCCTCTAAATACCTACCTACTGTATTTCTCCCTCTCTCGCTATCCCACTACCTACCTACCTACCTACTGTATTTCTCCCTCTCTCTCTCTATATATATATATCCCTCTACCAACCTACCTAACTACAGTATTTCTCCCTCCCTCTCTATCTCTCTAACTACCTACGGTGTTTCTCCCTCTCTCTCTATCCCTATAAATACCTACCTACTGTTTTTATCCATCTCCCTCTCTATCCCTTTACCTACCTACCTACCTACCTACCTACCTACCTACTGTAATTCTCCCTCTCTCCATATCCCTTTACCTTCCTACCTACCTACTCTATTTCTCCCTCTCTCTCTATCCCTCTACCTACCTACCTACCTACTGTATTTCTCCCTCCCTCTCTCTATCCCTCTACCTACCTACCTACCTACCTACCTACCTACCTACCTACTTACCTACCTACTGTATTTCTCCCTCTCTCTTGATCCCTTTACCTAAAAAAATACATACTGTATTTTCCCTTTCTCGCTATCCCGCTACTTACCTACCAACCTCCTGTATTTTTCCCTCTCTCTCTATCCCTCTATGTACCTACCTACCGACCTACCTACCTACTGTATATCTCCCTCTCTCTCTTACCCTCTACCTACCTACCAACCTACTGTATTTCTCCCTCACTCTCTCTATCCCTCTACCTACCTATGTACGAACCTACATTCTGTATTTTTCCCTCTCTCTCTATCCCTCTATGTACCTACCTACCGACCAACCTACCTATTGTATTTCTCCCTCTCTCTCTCACCCTCTACCTGCCTAGCTACCTACAGTATTTCTCCCTCTATCCCTCTACCTACATACCTACTGTATTTCTCCCTCTCTCTCTATCCCTCTACCTACCTACATACCTACTGTATTTCTCCCTCCCTCTCTCTATCCCTCTACCTACCTACCTACCTACCTACCTACCTACCTACCTACCTACCTACCTACCTACCTTCTCTATTTCTCCCTCTCTCTCTATCACTCTACCTTACTACCTACCTCCTGTATTTCTCCCTCTCTCTCTATCCCTCTACCTATCTACCTTCTGTATTTCTCCCTCACTCTCCCTCTCTCCCTCTAACTACCTACCTACCTACTGTATTTCTCTTTCTCTCGCTATCCCGCTACCTACCTACCTACCTACTGTATTTCTCCCTCTCTCTCTATCCCTCTACCTACCTACCTACCTACCTACCTACCTACCTACCTACCTACCTACCTACCTACCTACTGTATTTCTCCCTCTCTCTCTCTCTCTATATATATATATATCCCTCTACCAACCTACCTACCTACTGTATTCCTGCCTCTCTCTCTATCCCTTTACCTACCTACCTACCTACTGTATTTCTCCCTCTCTCTCTCTCCCTCTACCTACCTACCTACCTACCTACCTACCTACCTACCTACCTACCTACCTACCTACCTACTGTATTTCTACCTCCCACTCTATCCCTCTACATACCTCCCTACCTACTCTATTCCTCCCTCTCTCTCTATCCCTTTACCTACCTACCTACCTACTGTATTTCTCCCTTTCTCCCTCTACCTACCTACCTACCTACCTACCTACCTACCTACCTACCTACCTACCTACCTACCTACCTACCTACCTACCTAACTACTGTATTTCTACCTCCCTCTCTATCCCTCTACATACCTCCCTACCTACTGCATTTCTCCCTCTCTCTCCATCCCTTTACCTACCTACCTACCTACTGTATTTCTCCCTCTCTCTCTATCCCTCTACCTACCTACCTACCTACCTACTTTATTTGTCCCTCTCTCTCTATCCTTCTACCTACCTACCTACTGTATTTCTCCCTCTCTGTCTATCCCTCTACCTACCTACCTACCTATTGTATTTCTCCCTCTCTCCCTCTCCCTACCTACCTACCTACTGCATTTCTCCCTCCCTCTCGCTCTATATCCCTCTACCTTACTACCTACCTCCTGTATTTCTCCCTCTCTCTCAATCCCTCTAACTACCTACCTACCTACTGTATTTCTCCCGCTCTCGCTATCCCGCTACCTACCTACCTACCTACTGTATTTCTCCCTCTCTCTCTCTATATATATATATCCCTCTACCAACCTACCTAACTACAGTATTTCTCCCTCCATCTCTATCTCTCTAACTACCTACGGTGTTTCTCCCTCTCTCTCTATCCCTATACATACCTACCTACTGTTTTTATCCCTCTCCCTCTCTATCCCTTTACCTACCTACCTACCTACCTACCTACCTACCTACCTACATACCTACCTACTGTTTTAATCCCTCTCCCTCTCTATCCCTTTACCTACCTACCTACCTACCTACCTACTGTAATTCTCCCTCTCTCCCTATCCCTTTACCTTCCAACTACCTACTCTATTTCTCCCTCTCTCTCTATCCCTCTACCTACCTACCTACCTACTGTATTTCTCCCTCCCTCTCTCTATCCCTCTACCTACCTACCTACCTACCTACCTACCTACCTACCTACCTACCTACCTACCTACTGTATTTCTCCCTCTCTCTTGATCCCTTTACCTAAAAAAATACATACTGTATTTTCCCTTTCTCGCTATCCCGCTACTTACCTACCAACCTCCTGTATTTTTCCCTCTCTCTCTATCCCTCTACCTACCTATGTACGAACCTACATTCTGTATTTTTCCATCTCTCTCAATCACTCTACCTACGTACCTAACTACCTACCTACATTCTGTATTTTTCCCTCTCTCTCTATCCCTCTATGTACCTACCTACCGACCAATCTACCTATTGTATTTCTTCCTCTCTCTCTCACCCTCTACCTGCCTAGCTACCTACTGTATTTCTCCCTCTATCCCTCTACCTACCTACCTACTGTATATCTCCCTCTCCCTCTATATCCCTTTACCTACCTACATACCTTCTCTATTTCTCCCTCTCTCTCTATCACTCTACCTTACTACCTACCTCCTGTATTTCTCCCTCTCTCTCTATCCCTCTACCTATCTACCTTCTGTATTTCTCCCTCACTCTCCCTCTCTCCCTCTAACTACCTACCTACCTACTGTA